>OX346265.1:23834625-23859979 GCA_947049275.1 Epinotia bilunana
AGGTTAGGTTAGGTTAGGTTAGGTTAGGTTAGGTTAGGTTAGGTTAGGTTAGGTTAGGTTAGGTTAGGTTAGGTTAGGTTAGGTTAGGTTAGGTTAGGTTAGGTTAGGTTAGGTTAGGTTAGGTTAGGTTAGGTTAGGTTAGGTTAGGTTAGGTTAGGTTAGGTTAGGTTAGGTTAGGTTAGGTTAGGTTAGGTTAGGTTAGGTTAGGTTATAGGGTCGAATTTCGGTAGATCTTTCTGAAACTTCGCAGAGGGGGGTTTTTAACCATGCCCCACCTGTGGTGTTTTTGGCTTGGGGTGCAAACCCCCCCCTTTTGGTACCTCCCATACATTTTTTTTGTTTTTTTATGGTTTTTATTTTTTTTTGCAAAAACTATTTACTTTGCGGAGCTGATATTCACATGCGACAAAATTATTGCAATTCTGCATCGAATGGTATTTTTTTGGACTTTCTAAGTCTATAAACAAAAATTTTAGACCCGGGTTAGATTATTTTTGATATTTTTTTTTGTCCAATTTTGACAAAAAAAAAATGTTTTTATGTAGATTGCTATGATTTTATACTACTAACGTAGTATAAATTGTTCAAAATTGAAGTCCGTTTTGCTCTATCTCTTACCGTTTCGGAGATAAAAAATGCCAAACTTTGATAAAAGCGTGATTTGTTGCGGAAATTTTTCATCAGGCGCTTTATCGAAAAATGTATGGAAAATTAAAATCCGACTCGCACTTGACCATTTTTTTTTAATAATGTTGGTTTTATAGCTTAAATTTATTCTGATTAATAGTTTGACAGGGCGAAATGGTTTGACATGCTTTCTTCTTTCTTTCCCTCTTCTCATTTCCTTTATGTACTGTCTTCTTGTCTATGGTCAACTGACACAAAAGTGGGGGGGCCTCGGATCCCAGCGGCGCCCAGTTCAGTCGAAGGGGAATGCTCCGCCGAGCACAACGACGTGTCGCACGCCTGTCTACGCCTCCCCGTTTCCGAGCTAGGGGGGTTTGTGTCAGCCGGTTGACAGCTGTCAAAATTTCAAGATGGCTGACTTCAAACTTAAGAGCCTCGTAACTCCGGTCCAGGTGGTCGCACAGACTCGAGACTGGGCTCGCTGAACTCGGGCTGGTCTCGCCCGTCCTCTGGCAGGCTCAGCTCACACTAAAGTGGGGGGCGCTCGGATCCCAATGGGACCCAGCTCAATCGAAGGAGAATGCTCCGCCGAGCACAATGACGTGTCGCACGTCTCTCTACGCCTCCCCGTTCCCGAGCTAGGAGGGTTATAGCTAGCCAGTTGACAGCTGTCAAAATTTCAAGATGGCTGACTTCAAACTTTAGAGCCTCGTAACTCCGGTCCAGGTGGTCGCACAGACTCGAGATTGGGCTCGCTGAACTCGGGCTGCTCTCGCCCGTCCTCTGGCAGGCTCAGCCTGAACAAAAATT
Source organism: Epinotia bilunana (assembly GCA_947049275.1). NCBI lineage: Eukaryota > Metazoa > Arthropoda > Insecta > Lepidoptera > Tortricidae > Epinotia > Epinotia bilunana. Next base: position 23,836,063 of record OX346265.1, read on the forward strand.
TGGGATGGATGGAAACACCGAGGGATGGCTGTGCTCAGTCCGTAGACCCCGCCCAAGAAAACCGCAGGTCTCTGAGAGTCCCCAGAGCCGAGATCCGCCGGCTCAAACCTATGCCCAGGAGTTGTTCTGGTCTGCAAGCGGCCAGGATCGATGGATCTCGGTCGCTATTGGTCCTATTGATCCGGAATAAACTTCCAGGGGTCCATACAATTAGGGAGCTGGTCAGGACTATGTCCAAATGATTTTAATTTCGAAGGATTTCCAAAAAAAACGAAAAACACAAACCAGGTAATAACTTGGTCAATTTAAAAGATAAAAAACAATAAAAAACGATATAACAAAGTGCATCAGAGCCGCTATTCGGCAAAATAACTTATACTAAAATATTCAATTATTTCCTATTAAATAAATCAATTAGAAAGCCAAATTTTGTTTCTTCAATCATGCATTAAATATTAGGACTAAAAATGTAAAAAAAAAAACTAGCTTGCAGTAGACCCTCTGGAAGCGCGCAGCAGATCTCTTATGGCAGCAGATGGCAGGTTAGGTTAGGTTAGGTTAGGTTAGGTTAGGTTAGGTTAGGTTAGGTTAGGTTAGGTTAGGTTAGGTTAGGTTAGGTTAGGTTAGGTTAGGTTAGGTTAGGTTAGGTTAGGTTAGGTTAGGTTAGGTTAGGTTAGGTTAGGTTAGGTTAGGTTAGGTTAGGTTAGGTTAGGTTAGGTTAGGTTAGGTTAGGTTAGGTTAGGTTAGGTTAGGTTAGGTTAGGTTAGGTTAGGTTAGGTTAGGTTAGGTTAGGTTAGGTTAGGTTAGGTTAGGTTAGGTTAGGTTAGGTTAGGTTAGGTTAGGTTAGGTTAGGTTAGGTTAGGTTAGGTTAGGTTAGGTTAGGTTAGGTTAGGTTAGGTTAGGTTAGGTTAGGTTAGGTTAGGTTAGGTTAGGTTAGGTTAGGTTAGGTTAGGTTAGGTTAGGTTAGGTTAGGTTAGGTTAGGTTAGGTTAGGTTAGGTTAGGTTAGGTTAGGTTAGGTTAGGTTAGGTTAGGTTAGGTTAGGTTAGGTTAGGTTAGGTTAGGTTAGGTTAGGTTAGGTTAGGTTAGGTTAGGTTAGGTTAGGTTAGGTTAGGTTAGGTTAGGTTAGGTTAGGTTAGGTTAGGTTAGGTTAGGTTAGGTTAGGTTAGGTTAGGTTAGGTTAGGTTAGGTTAGGTTAGGTTAGGTTAGGTTAGGTTAGGTTAGGTTAGGTTAGGTTAGGTTAGGTTAGGTTAGGTTAGGTTAGGTTAGGTTAGGTTAGGTTAGGTTAGGTTAGGTTAGGTTAGGTTAGGTTAGGTTAGGTTAGGTTAGGTTAGGTTAGGTTAGGTTAGGTTAGGTTAGGTTAGGTTAGGTTAGGTTAGGTTAGGTTAGGTTAGGTTAGGTTAGGTTAGGTTAGGTTAGGTTAGGTTAGGTTAGGTTAGGTTAGGTTAGGTTAGGTTAGGTTAGGTTAGGTTAGGTTAGGTTAGGTTAGGTTAGGTTAGGTTAGGTTAGGTTAGGTTAGGTTAGGTTAGGTTAGGTTAGGTTAGGTTAGGTTAGGTTAGGTTAGGTTAGGTTAGGTTAGGTTAGGTTAGGTTAGGTTAGGTTAGGTTAGGTTAGGTTAGGTTAGGTTAGGTTAGGTTAGGTTAGGTTAGGTTAGGTTAGGTTAGGTTAGGTTAGGTTAGGTTAGGTTAGGTTAGGTTAGGTTAGGTTAGGTTAGGTTAGGTTAGGTTAGGTTAGGTTAGGTTAGGTTAGGTTAGGTTAGGTTAGGTTAGGTTAGGTTAGGTTAGGTTAGGTTAGGTTAGGTTAGGTTAGGTTAGGTTAGGTTAGGTTAGGTTAGGTTAGGTTAGGTTAGGTTAGGTTAGGTTAGGTTAGGTTAGGTTAGGTTAGGTTAGGTTAGGTTAGGTTAGGTTAGGTTAGGTTAGGTTAGGTTAGGTTAGGTTAGGTTAGGTTAGGTTAGGTTAGGTTAGGTTAGGTTAGGTTAGGTTAGGTTAGGTTAGGTTAGGTTAGGTTAGGTTAGGTTAGGTTAGGTTAGGTTAGGTTAGGTTAGGTTAGGTTAGGTTAGGTTAGGTTAGGTTAGGTTAGGTTAGGTTAGGTTAGGTTAGGTTAGGTTAGGTTAGGTTAGGTTAGGTTAGGTTAGGTTAGGTTAGGTTAGGTTAGGTTAGGTTAGGTTAGGTTAGGTTAGGTTAGGTTAGGTTAGGTTAGGTTAGGTTAGGTTAGGTTAGGTTAGGTTAGGTTAGGTTAGGTTAGGTTAGGTTAGGTTAGGTTAGGTTAGGTTAGGTTAGGTTAGGTTAGGTTAGGTTAGGTTAGGTTAGGTTAGGTTAGGTTAGGTTAGGTTAGGTTAGGTTAGGTTAGGTTAGGTTAGGTTAGGTTAGGTTAGGTTAGGTTAGGTTAGGTTAGGTTAGGTTAGGTTAGGTTAGGTTAGGTTAGGTTAGGTTAGGTTAGGTTAGGTTAGGTTAGGTTAGGTTAGGTTAGGTTAGGTTAGGTTAGGTTAGGTTAGGTTAGGTTAGGTTAGGTTAGGTTAGGTTAGGTTAGGTTAGGTTAGGTTAGGTTAGGTTAGGTTAGGTTAGGTTAGGTTAGGTTAGGTTAGGTTAGGTTAGGTTAGGTTAGGTTAGGTTAGGTTAGGTTAGGTTAGGTTAGGTTAGGTTAGGTTAGGTTAGGTTAGGTTAGGTTAGGTTAGGTTAGGTTAGGTTAGGTTAGGTTAGGTTAGGTTAGGTTAGGTTAGGTTAGGTTAGGTTAGGTTAGGTTAGGTTAGGTTAGGTTAGGTTAGGTTAGGTTAGGTTAGGTTAGGTTAGGTTAGGTTAGGTTAGGTTAGGTTAGGTTAGGTTAGGTTAGGTTAGGTTAGGTTAGGTTAGGTTAGGTTAGGTTAGGTTAGGTTAGGTTAGGTTAGGTTAGGTTAGGTTAGGTTAGGTTAGGTTAGGTTAGGTTAGGTTAGGTTAGGTTAGGTTAGGTTAGGTTAGGTTAGGTTAGGTTAGGTTAGGTTAGGTTAGGTTAGGTTAGGTTAGGTTAGGTTAGGTTAGGTTAGGTTAGGTTAGGTTAGGTTAGGTTAGGTTAGGTTAGGTTAGGTTAGGTTAGGTTAGGTTAGGTTAGGTTAGGTTAGGTTAGGTTAGGTTAGGTTAGGTTAGGTTAGGTTAGGTTAGGTTAGGTTAGGTTAGGTTAGGTTAGGTTAGGTTAGGTTAGGTTAGGTTAGGTTAGGTTAGGTTAGGTTAGGTTAGGTTAGGTTAGGTTAGGTTAGGTTAGGTTAGTTAGGTTAGGTTAGGTTAGGTTAGGTTAGGTTAGGTTAGGTTAGGTTAGGTTAGGTTAGGTTAGGTTAGGTTAGGTTAGGTTAGGTTAGGTTAGGTTAGGTTAGGTTAGGTTAGGTTAGGTTAGGTTAGGTTAGGTTAGGTTAGGTTAGGTTAGGTTAGGTTAGGTTAGGTTAGGTTAGGTTAGGTTAGGTTAGGTTAGGTTAGGTTAGGTTAGGTTAGGTTAGGTTAGGTTAGGTTAGGTTAGGTTAGGTTAGGTTAGGTTAGGTTAGGTTAGGTTAGGTTAGGTTAGGTTAGGTTAGGTTAGGTTAGGTTAGGTTAGGTTAGGTTAGGTTAGGTTAGGTTAGGTTAGGTTAGGTTAGGTTAGGTTAGGTTAGGTTAGGTTAGGTTAGGTTAGGTTAGGTTAGGTTAGGTTAGGTTAGGTTAGGTTAGGTTAGGTTAGGTTAGGTTAGGTTAGGTTAGGTTAGGTTAGGTTAGGTTAGGTTAGGTTAGGTTAGGTTAGGTTAGGTTAGGTTAGGTTAGGTTAGGTTAGGTTAGGTTAGGTTAGGTTAGGTTAGGTTAGGTTAGGTTAGGTTAGGTTAGGTTAGGTTAGGTTAGGTTAGGTTAGGTTAGGTTAGGTTAGGTTAGGTTAGGTTAGGTTAGGTTAGGTTAGGTTAGGTTAGGTTAGGTTAGGTTAGGTTAGGTTAGGTTAGGTTAGGTTAGGTTAGGTTAGGTTAGGTTAGGTTAGGTTAGGTTAGGTTAGGTTAGGTTAGGTTAGGTTAGGTTAGGTTAGGTTAGGTTAGGTTAGGTTAGGTTAGGTTAGGTTAGGTTAGGTTAGGTTAGGTTAGGTTAGGTTAGGTTAGGTTAGGTTAGGTTAGGTTAGGTTAGGTTAGGTTAGGTTAGGTTAGGTTAGGTTAGGTTAGGTTAGGTTAGGTTAGGTTAGGTTAGGTTAGGTTAGGTTAGGTTAGGTTAGGTTAGGTTAGGTTAGGTTAGGTTAGGTTAGGTTAGGTTAGGTTAGGTTAGGTTAGGTTAGGTTAGGTTAGGTTAGGTTAGGTTAGGTTAGGTTAGGTTAGGTTAGGTTAGGTTAGGTTAGGTTAGGTTAGGTTAGGTTAGGTTAGGTTAGGTTAGGTTAGGTTAGGTTAGGTTAGGTTAGGTTAGGTTAGGTTAGGTTAGGTTAGGTTAGGTTAGGTTAGGTTAGGTTAGGTTAGGTTAGGTTAGGTTAGGTTAGGTTAGGTTAGGTTAAAAAACTAGCTTGCAGTAGACCCTCTGGAAGCGCGCAGCAGATCTCTTATGGCAGCAGATGGCAGGTTAGGTTAGGTTAGGTTAGGTTAGGTTAGGTTAGGTTAGGTTAGGTTAGGTTAGGTTAGGTTAGGTTAGGTTAGGTTAGGTTAGGTTAGGTTAGGTTAGGTTAGGTTAGGTTAGGTTAGGTTAGGTTAGGTTAGGTTAGGTTAGGTTAGGTTAGGTTAGGTTAGGTTAGGTTAGGTTAGGTTAGGTTAGGTTAGGTTAGGTTAGGTTAGGTTAGGTTAGGTTAGGTTAGGTTAGGTTAGGTTAGGTTAGGTTAGGTTAGGTTAGGTTAGGTTAGGTTAGGTTAGGTTAGGTTAGGTTAGGTTAGGTTAGGTTAGGTTAGGTTAGGTTAGGTTAGGTTAGGTTAGGTTAGGTTAGGTTAGGTTAGGTTAGGTTAGGTTAGGTTAGGTTAGGTTAGGTTAGGTTAGGTTAGGTTAGGTTAGGTTAGGTTAGGTTAGGTTAGGTTAGGTTAGGTTAGGTTAGGTTAGGTTAGGTTAGGTTAGGTTAGGTTAGGTTAGGTTAGGTTAGGTTAGGTTAGGTTAGGTTAGGTTAGGTTAGGTTAGGTTAGGTTAGGTTAGGTTAGGTTAGGTTAGGTTAGGTTAGGTTAGGTTAGGTTAGGTTAGGTTAGGTTAGGTTAGGTTAGGTTAGGTTAGGTTAGGTTAGGTTAGGTTAGGTTAGGTTAGGTTAGGTTAGGTTAGGTTAGGTTAGGTTAGGTTAGGTTAGGTTAGGTTAGGTTAGGTTAGGTTAGGTTAGGTTAGGTTAGGTTAGGTTAGGTTAGGTTAGGTTAGGTTAGGTTAGGTTAGGTTAGGTTAGGTTAGGTTAGGTTAGGTTAGGTTAGGTTAGGTTAGGTTAGGTTAGGTTAGGTTAGGTTAGGTTAGGTTAGGTTAGGTTAGGTTAGGTTAGGTTAGGTTAGGTTAGGTTAGGTTAGGTTAGGTTAGGTTAGGTTAGGTTAGGTTAGGTTAGGTTAGGTTAGGTTAGGTTAGGTTAGGTTAGGTTAGGTTAGGTTAGGTTAGGTTAGGTTAGGTTAGGTTAGGTTAGGTTAGGTTAGGTTAGGTTAGGTTAGGTTAGGTTAGGTTAGGTTAGGTTAGGTTAGGTTAGGTTAGGTTAGGTTAGGTTAGGTTAGGTTAGGTTAGGTTAGGTTAGGTTAGGTTAGGTTAGGTTAGGTTAGGTTAGGTTAGGTTAGGTTAGGTTAGGTTAGGTTAGGTTAGGTTAGGTTAGGTTAGGTTAGGTTAGGTTAGGTTAGGTTAGGTTAGGTTAGGTTAGGTTAGGTTAGGTTAGGTTAGGTTAGGTTAGGTTAGGTTAGGTTAGGTTAGGTTAGGTTAGGTTAGGTTAGGTTAGGTTAGGTTAGGTTAGGTTAGGTTAGGTTAGGTTAGGTTAGGTTAGGTTAGGTTAGGTTAGGTTAGGTTAGGTTAGGTTAGGTTAGGTTAGGTTAGGTTAGGTTAGGTTAGGTTAGGTTAGGTTAGGTTAGGTTAGGTTAGGTTAGGTTAGGTTAGGTTAGGTTAGGTTAGGTTAGGTTAGGTTAGGTTAGGTTAGGTTAGGTTAGGTTAGGTTAGGTTAGGTTAGGTTAGGTTAGGTTAGGTTAGGTTAGGTTAGGTTAGGTTAGGTTAGGTTAGGTTAGGTTAGGTTAGGTTAGGTTAGGTTAGGTTAGGTTAGGTTAGGTTAGGTTAGGTTAGGTTAGGTTAGGTTAGGTTAGGTTAGGTTAGGTTAGGTTAGGTTAGGTTAGGTTAGGTTAGGTTAGGTTAGGTTAGGTTAGGTTAGGTTAGGTTAGGTTAGGTTAGGTTAGGTTAGGTTAGGTTAGGTTAGGTTAGGTTAGGTTAGGTTAGGTTAGGTTAGGTTAGGTTAGGTTAGGTTAGGTTAGGTTAGGTTAGGTTAGGTTAGGTTAGGTTAGGTTAGGTTAGGTTAGGTTAGGTTAGGTTAGGTTAGGTTAGGTTAGGTTAGGTTAGGTTAGGTTAGGTTAGGTTAGGTTAGGTTAGGTTAGGTTAGGTTAGGTTAGGTTAGGTTAGGTTAGGTTAGGTTAGGTTAGGTTAGGTTATAGGGTCGAATTTCGGTAGATCTTTCTGAAACTTCGCAGAGGGGGGTTTTTAACCATGCCCCACCTGTGGTGTTTTTGGCTTGGGGTGCAAACCCCCCCCTTTTGGTACCTCCCATACATTTTTTTTGTTTTTTTATGGTTTTTATTTTTTTTTGCAAAAACTATTTACTTTGCGGAGCTGATATTCACATGCGACAAAATTATTGCAATTCTGCATCGAATGGTATTTTTTTGGACTTTCTAAGTCTATAAACAAAAATTTTAGACCCGGGTTAGATTATTTTTGATATTTTTTTTTGTCCAATTTTGACAAAAAAAAAATGTTTTTATGTAGATTGCTATGATTTTATACTACTAACGTAGTATAAATTGTTCAAAATTGAAGTCCGTTTTGCTCTATCTCTTACCGTTTCGGAGATAAAAAATGCCAAACTTTGATAAAAGCGTGATTTGTTGCGGAAATTTTTCATCAGGCGCTTTATCGAAAAATGTATGGAAAATTAAAATCCGACTCGCACTTGACCATTTTTTTTTAATAATGTTGGTTTTATAGCTTAAATTTATTCTGATTAATAGTTTGACAGGGCGAAATGGTTTGACATGCTTTCTTCTTTCTTTCCCTCTTCTCATTTCCTTTATGTACTGTCTTCTTGTCTATGGTCAACTGACACAAAAGTGGGGGGGCCTCGGATCCCAGCGGCGCCCAGTTCAGTCGAAGGGGAATGCTCCGCCGAGCACAACGACGTGTCGCACGCCTGTCTACGCCTCCCCGTTTCCGAGCTAGGGGGGTTTGTGTCAGCCGGTTGACAGCTGTCAAAATTTCAAGATGGCTGACTTCAAACTTAAGAGCCTCGTAACTCCGGTCCAGGTGGTCGCACAGACTCGAGACTGGGCTCGCTGAACTCGGGCTGGTCTCGCCCGTCCTCTGGCAGGCTCAGCTCACACTAAAGTGGGGGGCGCTCGGATCCCAATGGGACCCAGCTCAATCGAAGGAGAATGCTCCGCCGAGCACAATGACGTGTCGCACGTCTCTCTACGCCTCCCCGTTCCCGAGCTAGGAGGGTTATAGCTAGCCAGTTGACAGCTGTCAAAATTTCAAGATGGCTGACTTCAAACTTTAGAGCCTCGTAACTCCGGTCCAGGTGGTCGCACAGACTCGAGATTGGGCTCGCTGAACTCGGGCTGCTCTCGCCCGTCCTCTGGCAGGCTCAGCCTGAACAAAAATTTGGGATGGATGGAAACACCGAGGGATGGCTGTGCTCAGTCCGTAGACCCCGCCCAAGAAAACCGCAGGTCTCTGAGAGTCCCCAGAGCCGAGATCCGCCGGCTCAAACCTATGCCCAGGAGTTGTTCTGGTCTGCAAGCGGCCAGGATCGATGGATCTCGGTCGCTATTGGTCCTATTGATCCGGAATAAACTTCCAGGGGTCCATACAATTAGGGAGCTGGTCAGGACTATGTCCAAATGATTTTAATTTCGAAGGATTTCCAAAAAAAACGAAAAACACAAACCAGGTAATAACTTGGTCAATTTAAAAGATAAAAAACAATAAAAAACGATATAACAAAGTGCATCAGAGCCGCTATTCGGCAAAATAACTTATACTAAAATATTCAATTATTTCCTATTAAATAAATCAATTAGAAAGCCAAATTTTGTTTCTTCAATCATGCATTAAATATTAGGACTAAAAATGTAAAAAAAAAAACTAGCTTGCAGTAGACCCTCTGGAAGCGCGCAGCAGATCTCTTATGGCAGCAGATGGCAGGTTAGGTTAGGTTAGGTTAGGTTAGGTTAGGTTAGGTTAGGTTAGGTTAGGTTAGGTTAGGTTAGGTTAGGTTAGGTTAGGTTAGGTTAGGTTAGGTTAGGTTAGGTTAGGTTAGGTTAGGTTAGGTTAGGTTAGGTTAGGTTAGGTTAGGTTAGGTTAGGTTAGGTTAGGTTAGGTTAGGTTAGGTTAGGTTAGGTTAGGTTAGGTTAGGTTAGGTTAGGTTAGGTTAGGTTAGGTTAGGTTAGGTTAGGTTAGGTTAGGTTAGGTTAGGTTAGGTTAGGTTAGGTTAGGTTAGGTTAGGTTAGGTTAGGTTAGGTTAGGTTAGGTTAGGTTAGGTTAGGTTAGGTTAGGTTAGGTTAGGTTAGGTTAGGTTAGGTTAGGTTAGGTTAGGTTAGGTTAGGTTAGGTTAGGTTAGGTTAGGTTAGGTTAGGTTAGGTTAGGTTAGGTTAGGTTAGGTTAGGTTAGGTTAGGTTAGGTTAGGTTAGGTTAGGTTAGGTTAGGTTAGGTTAGGTTAGGTTAGGTTAGGTTAGGTTAGGTTAGGTTAGGTTAGGTTAGGTTAGGTTAGGTTAGGTTAGGTTAGGTTAGGTTAGGTTAGGTTAGGTTAGGTTAGGTTAGGTTAGGTTAGGTTAGGTTAGGTTAGGTTAGGTTAGGTTAGGTTAGGTTAGGTTAGGTTAGGTTAGGTTAGGTTAGGTTAGGTTAGGTTAGGTTAGGTTAGGTTAGGTTAGGTTAGGTTAGGTTAGGTTAGGTTAGGTTAGGTTAGGTTAGGTTAGGTTAGGTTAGGTTAGGTTAGGTTAGGTTAGGTTAGGTTAGGTTAGGTTAGGTTAGGTTAGGTTAGGTTAGGTTAGGTTAGGTTAGGTTAGGTTAGGTTAGGTTAGGTTAGGTTAGGTTAGGTTAGGTTAGGTTAGGTTAGGTTAGGTTAGGTTAGGTTAGGTTAGGTTAGGTTAGGTTAGGTTAGGTTAGGTTAGGTTAGGTTAGGTTAGGTTAGGTTAGGTTAGGTTAGGTTAGGTTAGGTTAGGTTAGGTTAGGTTAGGTTAGGTTAGGTTAGGTTAGGTTAGGTTAGGTTAGGTTAGGTTAGGTTAGGTTAGGTTAGGTTAGGTTAGGTTAGGTTAGGTTAGGTTAGGTTAGGTTAGGTTAGGTTAGGTTAGGTTAGGTTAGGTTAGGTTAGGTTAGGTTAGGTTAGGTTAGGTTAGGTTAGGTTAGGTTAGGTTAGGTTAGGTTAGGTTAGGTTAGGTTAGGTTAGGTTAGGTTAGGTTAGGTTAGGTTAGGTTAGGTTAGGTTAGGTTAGGTTAGGTTAGGTTAGGTTAGGTTAGGTTAGGTTAGGTTAGGTTAGGTTAGGTTAGGTTAGGTTAGGTTAGGTTAGGTTAGGTTAGGTTAGGTTAGGTTAGGTTAGGTTAGGTTAGGTTAGGTTAGGTTAGGTTAGGTTAGGTTAGGTTAGGTTAGGTTAGGTTAGGTTAGGTTAGGTTAGGTTAGGTTAGGTTAGGTTAGGTTAGGTTAGGTTAGGTTAGGTTAGGTTAGGTTAGGTTAGGTTAGGTTAGGTTAGGTTAGGTTAGGTTAGGTTAGGTTAGGTTAGGTTAGGTTAGGTTAGGTTAGGTTAGGTTAGGTTAGGTTAGGTTAGGTTAGGTTAGGTTAGGTTAGGTTAGGTTAGGTTAGGTTAGGTTAGGTTAGGTTAGGTTAGGTTAGGTTAGGTTAGGTTAGGTTAGGTTAGGTTAGGTTAGGTTAGGTTAGGTTAGGTTAGGTTAGGTTAGGTTAGGTTAGGTTAGGTTAGGTTAGGTTAGGTTAGGTTAGGTTAGGTTAGGTTAGGTTAGGTTAGGTTAGGTTAGGTTAGGTTAGGTTAGGTTAGGTTAGGTTAGGTTAGGTTAGGTTAGGTTAGGTTAGGTTAGGTTAGGTTAGGTTAGGTTAGGTTAGGTTAGGTTAGGTTAGGTTAGGTTAGGTTAGGTTAGGTTAGGTTAGGTTAGGTTAGGTTAGGTTAGGTTAGGTTAGGTTAGGTTAGGTTAGGTTAGGTTAGGTTATAGGGTCGAATTTCGGTAGATCTTTCTGAAACTTCGCAGAGGGGGGTTTTTAACCATGCCCCACCTGTGGTGTTTTTGGCTTGGGGTGCAAACCCCCCCCTTTTGGTACCTCCCATACATTTTTTTTGTTTTTTTATGGTTTTTATTTTTTTTTGCAAAAACTATTTACTTTGCGGAGCTGATATTCACATGCGACAAAATTATTGCAATTCTGCATCGAATGGTATTTTTTTGGACTTTCTAAGTCTATAAACAAAAATTTTAGACCCGGGTTAGATTATTTTTGATATTTTTTTTTGTCCAATTTTGACAAAAAAAAAATGTTTTTATGTAGATTGCTATGATTTTATACTACTAACGTAGTATAAATTGTTCAAAATTGAAGTCCGTTTTGCTCTATCTCTTACCGTTTCGGAGATAAAAAATGCCAAACTTTGATAAAAGCGTGATTTGTTGCGGAAATTTTTCATCAGGCGCTTTATCGAAAAATGTATGGAAAATTAAAATCCGACTCGCACTTGACCATTTTTTTTTAATAATGTTGGTTTTATAGCTTAAATTTATTCTGATTAATAGTTTGACAGGGCGAAATGGTTTGACATGCTTTCTTCTTTCTTTCCCTCTTCTCATTTCCTTTATGTACTGTCTTCTTGTCTATGGTCAACTGACACAAAAGTGGGGGGGCCTCGGATCCCAGCGGCGCCCAGTTCAGTCGAAGGGGAATGCTCCGCCGAGCACAACGACGTGTCGCACGCCTGTCTACGCCTCCCCGTTTCCGAGCTAGGGGGGTTTGTGTCAGCCGGTTGACAGCTGTCAAAATTTCAAGATGGCTGACTTCAAACTTAAGAGCCTCGTAACTCCGGTCCAGGTGGTCGCACAGACTCGAGACTGGGCTCGCTGAACTCGGGCTGGTCTCGCCCGTCCTCTGGCAGGCTCAGCTCACACTAAAGTGGGGGGCGCTCGGATCCCAATGGGACCCAGCTCAATCGAAGGAGAATGCTCCGCCGAGCACAATGACGTGTCGCACGTCTCTCTACGCCTCCCCGTTCCCGAGCTAGGAGGGTTATAGCTAGCCAGTTGACAGCTGTCAAAATTTCAAGATGGCTGACTTCAAACTTTAGAGCCTCGTAACTCCGGTCCAGGTGGTCGCACAGACTCGAGATTGGGCTCGCTGAACTCGGGCTGCTCTCGCCCGTCCTCTGGCAGGCTCAGCCTGAACAAAAATTTGGGATGGATGGAAACACCGAGGGATGGCTGTGCTCAGTCCGTAGACCCCGCCCAAGAAAACCGCAGGTCTCTGAGAGTCCCCAGAGCCGAGATCCGCCGGCTCAAACCTATGCCCAGGAGTTGTTCTGGTCTGCAAGCGGCCAGGATCGATGGATCTCGGTCGCTATTGGTCCTATTGATCCGGAATAAACTTCCAGGGGTCCATACAATTAGGGAGCTGGTCAGGACTATGTCCAAATGATTTTAATTTCGAAGGATTTCCAAAAAAAACGAAAAACACAAACCAGGTAATAACTTGGTCAATTTAAAAGATAAAAAACAATAAAAAACGATATAACAAAGTGCATCAGAGCCGCTATTCGGCAAAATAACTTATACTAAAATATTCAATTATTTCCTATTAAATAAATCAATTAGAAAGCCAAATTTTGTTTCTTCAATCATGCATTAAATATTAGGACTAAAAATGTAAAAAAAAAAACTAGCTTGCAGTAGACCCTCTGGAAGCGCGCAGCAGATCTCTTATGGCAGCAGATGGCAGGTTAGGTTAGGTTAGGTTAGGTTAGGTTAGGTTAGGTTAGGTTAGGTTAGGTTAGGTTAGGTTAGGTTAGGTTAGGTTAGGTTAGGTTAGGTTAGGTTAGGTTAGGTTAGGTTAGGTTAGGTTAGGTTAGGTTAGGTTAGGTTAGGTTAGGTTAGGTTAGGTTAGGTTAGGTTAGGTTAGGTTAGGTTAGGTTAGGTTAGGTTAGGTTAGGTTAGGTTAGGTTAGGTTAGGTTAGGTTAGGTTAGGTTAGGTTAGGTTAGGTTAGGTTAGGTTAGGTTAGGTTAGGTTAGGTTAGGTTAGGTTAGGTTAGGTTAGGTTAGGTTAGGTTAGGTTAGGTTAGGTTAGGTTAGGTTAGGTTAGGTTAGGTTAGGTTAGGTTAGGTTAGGTTAGGTTAGGTTAGGTTAGGTTAGGTTAGGTTAGGTTAGGTTAGGTTAGGTTAGGTTAGGTTAGGTTAGGTTAGGTTAGGTTAGGTTAGGTTAGGTTAGGTTAGGTTAGGTTAGGTTAGGTTAGGTTAGGTTAGGTTAGGTTAGGTTAGGTTAGGTTAGGTTAGGTTAGGTTAGGTTAGGTTAGGTTAGGTTAGGTTAGGTTAGGTTAGGTTAGGTTAGGTTAGGTTAGGTTAGGTTAGGTTAGGTTAGGTTAGGTTAGGTTAGGTTAGGTTAGGTTAGGTTAGGTTAGGTTAGGTTAGGTTAGGTTAGGTTAGGTTAGGTTAGGTTAGGTTAGGTTAGGTTAGGTTAGGTTAGGTTAGGTTAGGTTAGGTTAGGTTATAGGGTCGAATTTCGGTAGATCTTTCTGAAACTTCGCAGAGGGGGGTTTTTAACCATGCCCCACCTGTGGTGTTTTTGGCTTGGGGTGCAAACCCCCCCCTTTTGGTACCTCCCATACATTTTTTTTGTTTTTTTATGGTTTTTATTTTTTTTTGCAAAAACTATTTACTTTGCGGAGCTGATATTCACATGCGACAAAATTATTGCAATTCTGCATCGAATGGTATTTTTTTGGACTTTCTAAGTCTATAAACAAAAATTTTAGACCCGGGTTAGATTATTTTTGATATTTTTTTTTGTCCAATTTTGACAAAAAAAAAATGTTTTTATGTAGATTGCTATGATTTTATACTACTAACGTAGTATAAATTGTTCAAAATTGAAGTCCGTTTTGCTCTATCTCTTACCGTTTCGGAGATAAAAAATGCCAAACTTTGATAAAAGCGTGATTTGTTGCGGAAATTTTTCATCAGGCGCTTTATCGAAAAATGTATGGAAAATTAAAATCCGACTCGCACTTGACCATTTTTTTTTAATAATGTTGGTTTTATAGCTTAAATTTATTCTGATTAATAGTTTGACAGGGCGAAATGGTTTGACATGCTTTCTTCTTTCTTTCCCTCTTCTCATTTCCTTTATGTACTGTCTTCTTGTCTATGGTCAACTGACACAAAAGTGGGGGGGCCTCGGATCCCAGCGGCGCCCAGTTCAGTCGAAGGGGAATGCTCCGCCGAGCACAACGACGTGTCGCACGCCTGTCTACGCCTCCCCGTTTCCGAGCTAGGGGGGTTTGTGTCAGCCGGTTGACAGCTGTCAAAATTTCAAGATGGCTGACTTCAAACTTAAGAGCCTCGTAACTCCGGTCCAGGTGGTCGCACAGACTCGAGACTGGGCTCGCTGAACTCGGGCTGGTCTCGCCCGTCCTCTGGCAGGCTCAGCTCACACTAAAGTGGGGGGCGCTCGGATCCCAATGGGACCCAGCTCAATCGAAGGAGAATGCTCCGCCGAGCACAATGACGTGTCGCACGTCTCTCTACGCCTCCCCGTTCCCGAGCTAGGAGGGTTATAGCTAGCCAGTTGACAGCTGTCAAAATTTCAAGATGGCTGACTTCAAACTTTAGAGCCTCGTAACTCCGGTCCAGGTGGTCGCACAGACTCGAGATTGGGCTCGCTGAACTCGGGCTGCTCTCGCCCGTCCTCTGGCAGGCTCAGCCTGAACAAAAATTTGGGATGGATGGAAACACCGAGGGATGGCTGTGCTCAGTCCGTAGACCCCGCCCAAGAAAACCGCAGGTCTCTGAGAGTCCCCAGAGCCGAGATCCGCCGGCTCAAACCTATGCCCAGGAGTTGTTCTGGTCTGCAAGCGGCCAGGATCGATGGATCTCGGTCGCTATTGGTCCTATTGATCCGGAATAAACTTCCAGGGGTCCATACAATTAGGGAGCTGGTCAGGACTATGTCCAAATGATTTTAATTTCGAAGGATTTCCAAAAAAAACGAAAAACACAAACCAGGTAATAACTTGGTCAATTTAAAAGATAAAAAACAATAAAAAACGATATAACAAAGTGCATCAGAGCCGCTATTCGGCAAAATAACTTATACTAAAATATTCAATTATTTCCTATTAAATAAATCAATTAGAAAGCCAAATTTTGTTTCTTCAATCATGCATTAAATATTAGGACTAAAAATGTAAAAAAAAAAACTAGCTTGCAGTAGACCCTCTGGAAGCGCGCAGCAGATCTCTTATGGCAGCAGATGGCAGGTTAGGTTAGGTTAGGTTAGGTTAGGTTAGGTTAGGTTAGGTTAGGTTAGGTTAGGTTAGGTTAGGTTAGGTTAGGTTAGGTTAGGTTAGGTTAGGTTAGGTTAGGTTAGGTTAGGTTAGGTTAGGTTAGGTTAGGTTAGGTTAGGTTAGGTTAGGTTAGGTTAGGTTAGGTTAGGTTAGGTTAGGTTAGGTTAGGTTAGGTTAGGTTAGGTTAGGTTAGGTTAGGTTAGGTTAGGTTAGGTTAGGTTAGGTTAGGTTAGGTTAGGTTAGGTTAGGTTAGGTTAGGTTAGGTTAGGTTAGGTTAGGTTAGGTTAGGTTAGGTTAGGTTAGGTTAGGTTAGGTTAGGTTAGGTTAGGTTAGGTTAGGTTAGGTTAGGTTAGGTTAGGTTAGGTTAGGTTAGGTTAGGTTAGGTTAGGTTAGGTTAGGTTAGGTTAGGTTAGGTTAGGTTAGGTTAGGTTAGGTTAGGTTAGGTTAGGTTAGGTTAGGTTAGGTTAGGTTAGGTTAGGTTAGGTTAGGTTAGGTTAGGTTAGGTTAGGTTAGGTTAGGTTAGGTTAGGTTAGGTTAGGTTAGGTTAGGTTAGGTTAGGTTAGGTTAGGTTAGGTTAGGTTAGGTTAGGTTAGGTTAGGTTAGGTTAGGTTAGGTTAGGTTAGGTTAGGTTAGGTTAGGTTAGGTTAGGTTAGGTTAGGTTAGGTTAGGTTAGGTTAGGTTAGGTTAGGTTAGGTTAGGTTAGGTTAGGTTAGGTTAGGTTAGGTTAGGTTAGGTTAGGTTAGGTTAGGTTAGGTTAGGTTAGGTTAGGTTAGGTTAGGTTAGGTTAGGTTAGGTTAGGTTAGGTTAGGTTAGGTTAGGTTAGGTTAGGTTAGGTTAGGTTAGGTTAG
Organism: Epinotia bilunana; assembly: GCA_947049275.1. NCBI lineage: Eukaryota > Metazoa > Arthropoda > Insecta > Lepidoptera > Tortricidae > Epinotia > Epinotia bilunana. Next base: position 23,851,544 of record OX346265.1, read on the forward strand.
GTTAGGTTAGGTTAGGTTAGGTTAGGTTAGGTTAGGTTAGGTTAGGTTAGGTTAGGTTAGGTTAGGTTAGGTTAGGTTAGGTTAGGTTAGGTTAGGTTAGGTTAGGTTAGGTTAGGTTAGGTTAGGTTAGGTTAGGTTAGGTTAGGTTAGGTTAGGTTAGGTTAGGTTAGGTTAGGTTAGGTTAGGTTAGGTTAGGTTAGGTTAGGTTAGGTTAGGTTAGGTTAGGTTAGGTTAGGTTAGGTTAGGTTAGGTTAGGTTAGGTTAGGTTAGGTTAGGTTAGGTTAGGTTAGGTTAGGTTAGGTTAGGTTAGGTTAGGTTAGGTTAGGTTAGGTTAGGTTAGGTTAGGTTAGGTTAGGTTAGGTTAGGTTAGGTTAGGTTAGGTTAGGTTAGGTTAGGTTAGGTTAGGTTAGGTTAGGTTAGGTTAGGTTAGGTTAGGTTAGGTTAGGTTAGGTTAGGTTAGGTTAGGTTAGGTTAGGTTAGGTTAGGTTAGGTTAGGTTAGGTTAGGTTAGGTTAGGTTAGGTTAGGTTAGGTTAGGTTAGGTTAGGTTAGGTTAGGTTAGGTTAGGTTAGGTTAGGTTAGGTTAGGTTAGGTTAGGTTAGGTTAGGTTAGGTTAGGTTAGGTTAGGTTAGGTTAGGTTAGGTTAGGTTAGGTTAGGTTAGGTTAGGTTAGGTTAGGTTAGGTTAGGTTAGGTTAGGTTAGGTTAGGTTAGGTTAGGTTAGGTTAGGTTAGGTTAGGTTAGGTTAGGTTAGGTTAGGTTAGGTTAGGTTAGGTTAGGTTAGGTTAGGTTAGGTTAGGTTAGGTTAGGTTAGGTTAGGTTAGGTTAGGTTAGGTTAGGTTAGGTTAGGTTAGGTTAGGTTAGGTTAGGTTAGGTTAGGTTAGGTTAGGTTAGGTTAGGTTAGGTTAGGTTAGGTTAGGTTAGGTTAGGTTAGGTTAGGTTAGGTTAGGTTAGGTTAGGTTAGGTTAGGTTAGGTTAGGTTAGGTTAGGTTAGGTTAGGTTAGGTTAGGTTAGGTTAGGTTAGGTTAGGTTAGGTTAGGTTAGGTTAGGTTAGGTTAGGTTAGGTTAGGTTAGGTTAGGTTAGGTTAGGTTAGGTTAGGTTAGGTTAGGTTAGGTTAGGTTAGGTTAGGTTAGGTTAGGTTAGGTTAGGTTAGGTTAGGTTAGGTTAGGTTAGGTTAGGTTAGGTTAGGTTAGGTTAGGTTAGGTTAGGTTAGGTTAGGTTAGGTTAGGTTAGGTTAGGTTAGGTTAGGTTAGGTTAGGTTAGGTTAGGTTAGGTTAGGTTAGGTTAGGTTAGGTTAGGTTAGGTTAGGTTAGGTTAGGTTAGGTTAGGTTAGGTTAGGTTAGGTTAGGTTAGGTTAGGTTAGGTTAGGTTAGGTTAGGTTAGGTTAGGTTAGGTTAGGTTAGGTTAGGTTAGGTTAGGTTAGGTTAGGTTAGGTTAGGTTAGGTTAGGTTAGGTTAGGTTAGGTTAGGTTAGGTTAGGTTAGGTTAGGTTAGGTTAGGTTAGGTTAGGTTAGGTTAGGTTAGGTTAGGTTAGGTTAGGTTAGGTTAGGTTAGGTTAGGTTAGGTTAGGTTAGGTTAGGTTAGGTTAGGTTAGGTTAGGTTAGGTTAGGTTAGGTTAGGTTAGGTTAGGTTAGGTTAGGTTAGGTTAGGTTAGGTTAGGTTAGGTTAGGTTAGGTTAGGTTAGGTTAGGTTAGGTTAGGTTAGGTTAGGTTAGGTTAGGTTAGGTTAGGTTAGGTTAGGTTAGGTTAGGTTAGGTTAGGTTAGGTTAGGTTAGGTTAGGTTAGGTTAGGTTAGGTTAGGTTAGGTTAGGTTAGGTTAGGTTAGGTTAGGTTAGGTTAGGTTAGGTTAGGTTAGGTTAGGTTAGGTTAGGTTAGGTTAGGTTAGGTTAGGTTAGGTTAGGTTAGGTTAGGTTAGGTTAGGTTAGGTTAGGTTAGGTTAGGTTAGGTTAGGTTAGGTTAGGTTAGGTTAGGTTAGGTTAGGTTAGGTTAGGTTAGGTTAGGTTAGGTTAGGTTAGGTTAGGTTAGGTTAGGTTAGGTTAGGTTAGGTTAGGTTAGGTTAGGTTAGGTTAGGTTAGGTTAGGTTAGGTTAGGTTAGGTTAGGTTAGGTTAGGTTAGGTTAGGTTAGGTTAGGTTAGGTTAGGTTAGGTTAGGTTAGGTTAGGTTAGGTTAGGTTAGGTTAGGTTAGGTTAGGTTAGGTTAGGTTAGGTTAGGTTAGGTTAGGTTAGGTTAGGTTAGGTTAGGTTAGGTTAGGTTAGGTTAGGTTAGGTTAGGTTAGGTTAGGTTAGGTTAGGTTAGGTTAGGTTAGGTTAGGTTAGGTTAGGTTAGGTTAGGTTAGGTTAGGTTAGGTTAGGTTAGGTTAGGTTAGGTTAGGTTAGGTTAGGTTAGGTTAGGTTAGGTTAGGTTAGGTTAGGTTAGGTTAGGTTAGGTTAGGTTAGGTTAGGTTAGGTTAGGTTAGGTTAGGTTAGGTTAGGTTAGGTTAGGTTAGGTTAGGTTAGGTTAGGTTAGGTTAGGTTAGGTTAGGTTAGGTTAGGTTAGGTTAGGTTAGGTTAGGTTAGGTTAGGTTAGGTTAGGTTAGGTTAGGTTAGGTTAGGTTAGGTTAGGTTAGGTTAGGTTAGGTTAGGTTAGGTTAGGTTAGGTTAGGTTAGGTTAGGTTAGGTTAGGTTAGGTTAGGTTAGGTTAGGTTAGGTTAGGTTAGGTTAGGTTAGGTTAGGTTAGGTTAGGTTAGGTTAGGTTAGGTTAGGTTAGGTTAGGTTAGGTTAGGTTAGGTTAGGTTAGGTTAGGTTAGGTTAGGTTAGGTTAGGTTAGGTTAGGTTAGGTTAGGTTAGGTTAGGTTAGGTTAGGTTAGGTTAGGTTAGGTTAGGTTAGGTTAGGTTAGGTTAGGTTAGGTTAGGTTAGGTTAGGTTAGGTTAGGTTAGGTTAGGTTAGGTTAGGTTAGGTTAGGTTAGGTTAGGTTAGGTTAGGTTAGGTTAGGTTAGGTTAGGTTAGGTTAGGTTAGGTTAGGTTAGGTTAGGTTAGGTTAGGTTAGGTTAGGTTAGGTTAGGTTAGGTTAGGTTAGGTTAGGTTAGGTTAGGTTAGGTTAGGTTAGGTTAGGTTAGGTTAGGTTAGGTTAGGTTAGGTTAGGTTAGGTTAGGTTAGGTTAGGTTAGGTTAGGTTAGGTTAGGTTAGGTTAGGTTAGGTTAGGTTAGGTTAGGTTAGGTTAGGTTAGGTTAGGTTAGGTTAGGTTAGGTTAGGTTAGGTTAGGTTAGGTTAGGTTAGGTTAGGTTAGGTTAGGTTAGGTTAGGTTAGGTTAGGTTAGGTTAGGTTAGGTTAGGTTAGGTTAGGTTAGGTTAGGTTAGGTTAGGTTAGGTTAGGTTAGGTTAGGTTAGGTTAGGTTAGGTTAGGTTAGGTTAGGTTAGGTTAGGTTAGGTTAGGTTAGGTTAGGTTAGGTTAGGTTAGGTTAGGTTAGGTTAGGTTAGGTTAGGTTAGGTTAGGTTAGGTTAGGTTAGGTTAGGTTAGGTTAGGTTAGGTTAGGTTAGGTTAGGTTAGGTTAGGTTAGGTTAGGTTAGGTTAGGTTAGGTTAGGTTAGGTTAGGTTAGGTTAGGTTAGGTTAGGTTAGGTTAGGTTAGGTTAGGTTAGGTTAGGTTAGGTTAGGTTAGGTTAGGTTAGGTTAGGTTAGGTTAGGTTAGGTTAGGTTAGGTTAGGTTAGGTTAGGTTAGGTTAGGTTAGGTTAGGTTAGGTTAGGTTAGGTTAGGTTAGGTTAGGTTAGGTTAGGTTAGGTTAGGTTAGGTTAGGTTAGGTTAGGTTAGGTTAGGTTAGGTTAGGTTAGGTTAGGTTAGGTTAGGTTAGGTTAGGTTAGGTTAGGTTAGGTTAGGTTAGGTTAGGTTAGGTTAGGTTAGGTTAGGTTAGGTTAGGTTAGGTTAGGTTAGGTTAGGTTAGGTTAGGTTAGGTTAGGTTAGGTTAGGTTAGGTTAGGTTAGGTTAGGTTAGGTTAGGTTAGGTTAGGTTAGGTTAGGTTAGGTTAGGTTAGGTTAGGTTAGGTTAGGTTAGGTTAGGTTAGGTTAGGTTAGGTTAGGTTAGGTTAGGTTAGGTTAGGTTAGGTTAGGTTAGGTTAGGTTAGGTTAGGTTAGGTTAGGTTAGGTTAGGTTAGGTTAGGTTAGGTTAGGTTAGGTTAGGTTAGGTTAGGTTAGGTTAGGTTAGGTTAGGTTAGGTTAGGTTAGGTTAGGTTAGGTTAGGTTAGGTTAGGTTAGGTTAGGTTAGGTTAGGTTAGGTTAGGTTAGGTTAGGTTAGGTTAGGTTAGGTTAGGTTAGGTTAGGTTAGGTTAGGTTAGGTTAGGTTAGGTTAGGTTAGGTTAGGTTAGGTTAGGTTAGGTTAGGTTAGGTTAGGTTAGGTTAGGTTAGGTTAGGTTAGGTTAGGTTAGGTTAGGTTAGGTTAGGTTAGGTTAGGTTAGGTTAGGTTAGGTTAGGTTAGGTTAGGTTAGGTTAGGTTAGGTTAGGTTAGGTTAGGTTAGGTTAGGTTAGGTTAGGTTAGGTTAGGTTAGGTTAGGTTAGGTTAGGTTAGGTTAGGTTAGGTTAGGTTAGGTTAGGTTAGGTTAGGTTAGGTTAGGTTAGGTTAGGTTAGGTTAGGTTAGGTTAGGTTAGGTTAGGTTAGGTTAGGTTAGGTTAGGTTAGGTTAGGTTAGGTTATAGGGTCGAATTTCGGTAGATCTTTCTGAAACTTCGCAGAGGGGGGTTTTTAACCATGCCCCACCTGTGGTGTTTTTGGCTTGGGGTGCAAACCCCCCCCTTTTGGTACCTCCCATACATTTTTTTTGTTTTTTTATGGTTTTTATTTTTTTTTGCAAAAACTATTTACTTTGCGGAGCTGATATTCACATGCGACAAAATTATTGCAATTCTGCATCGAATGGTATTTTTTTGGACTTTCTAAGTCTATAAACAAAAATTTTAGACCCGGGTTAGATTATTTTTGATATTTTTTTTTGTCCAATTTTGACAAAAAAAAAATGTTTTTATGTAGATTGCTATGATTTTATACTACTAACGTAGTATAAATTGTTCAAAATTGAAGTCCGTTTTGCTCTATCTCTTACCGTTTCGGAGATAAAAAATGCCAAACTTTGATAAAAGCGTGATTTGTTGCGGAAATTTTTCATCAGGCGCTTTATCGAAAAATGTATGGAAAATTAAAATCCGACTCGCACTTGACCATTTTTTTTTAATAATGTTGGTTTTATAGCTTAAATTTATTCTGATTAATAGTTTGACAGGGCGAAATGGTTTGACATGCTTTCTTCTTTCTTTCCCTCTTCTCATTTCCTTTATGTACTGTCTTCTTGTCTATGGTCAACTGACACAAAAGTGGGGGGGCCTCGGATCCCAGCGGCGCCCAGTTCAGTCGAAGGGGAATGCTCCGCCGAGCACAACGACGTGTCGCACGCCTGTCTACGCCTCCCCGTTTCCGAGCTAGGGGGGTTTGTGTCAGCCGGTTGACAGCTGTCAAAATTTCAAGATGGCTGACTTCAAACTTAAGAGCCTCGTAACTCCGGTCCAGGTGGTCGCACAGACTCGAGACTGGGCTCGCTGAACTCGGGCTGGTCTCGCCCGTCCTCTGGCAGGCTCAGCTCACACTAAAGTGGGGGGCGCTCGGATCCCAATGGGACCCAGCTCAATCGAAGGAGAATGCTCCGCCGAGCACAATGACGTGTCGCACGTCTCTCTACGCCTCCCCGTTCCCGAGCTAGGAGGGTTATAGCTAGCCAGTTGACAGCTGTCAAAATTTCAAGATGGCTGACTTCAAACTTTAGAGCCTCGTAACTCCGGTCCAGGTGGTCGCACAGACTCGAGATTGGGCTCGCTGAACTCGGGCTGCTCTCGCCCGTCCTCTGGCAGGCTCAGCCTGAACAAAAATTTGGGATGGATGGAAACACCGAGGGATGGCTGTGCTCAGTCCGTAGACCCCGCCCAAGAAAACCGCAGGTCTCTGAGAGTCCCCAGAGCCGAGATCCGCCGGCTCAAACCTATGCCCAGGAGTTGTTCTGGTCTGCAAGCGGCCAGGATCGATGGATCTCGGTCGCTATTGGTCCTATTGATCCGGAATAAACTTCCAGGGGTCCATACAATTAGGGAGCTGGTCAGGACTATGTCCAAATGATTTTAATTTCGAAGGATTTCCAAAAAAAACGAAAAACACAAACCAGGTAATAACTTGGTCAATTTAAAAGATAAAAAACAATAAAAAACGATATAACAAAGTGCATCAGAGCCGCTATTCGGCAAAATAACTTATACTAAAATATTCAATTATTTCCTATTAAATAAATCAATTAGAAAGCCAAATTTTGTTTCTTCAATCATGCATTAAATATTAGGACTAAAAATGTAAAAAAAAAAACTAGCTTGCAGTAGACCCTCTGGAAGCGCGCAGCAGATCTCTTATGGCAGCAGATGGCAGGTTAGGTTAGGTTAGGTTAGGTTAGGTTAGGTTAGGTTAGGTTAGGTTAGGTTAGGTTAGGTTAGGTTAGGTTAGGTTAGGTTAGGTTAGGTTAGGTTAGGTTAGGTTAGGTTAGGTTAGGTTAGGTTAGGTTAGGTTAGGTTAGGTTAGGTTAGGTTAGGTTAGGTTAGGTTAGGTTAGGTTAGGTTAGGTTAGGTTAGGTTAGGTTAGGTTAGGTTAGGTTAGGTTAGGTTAGGTTAGGTTAGGTTAGGTTAGGTTAGGTTAGGTTAGGTTAGGTTAGGTTAGGTTAGGTTAGGTTAGGTTAGGTTAGGTTAGGTTAGGTTAGGTTAGGTTAGGTTAGGTTAGGTTAGGTTAGGTTAGGTTAGGTTAGGTTAGGTTAGGTTAGGTTAGGTTAGGTTAGGTTAGGTTAGGTTAGGTTAGGTTAGGTTAGGTTAGGTTAGGTTAGGTTAGGTTAGGTTAGGTTAGGTTAGGTTAGGTTAGGTTAGGTTAGGTTAGGTTAGGTTAGGTTAGGTTAGGTTAGGTTAGGTTAGGTTAGGTTAGGTTAGGTTAGGTTAGGTTAGGTTAGGTTAGGTTAGGTTAGGTTAGGTTAGGTTAGGTTAGGTTAGGTTAGGTTAGGTTAGGTTAGGTTAGGTTAGGTTAGGTTAGGTTAGGTTAGGTTAGGTTAGGTTAGGTTAGGTTAGGTTAGGTTAGGTTAGGTTAGGTTAGGTTAGGTTAGGTTAGGTTAGGTTAGGTTAGGTTAGGTTAGGTTAGGTTAGGTTAGGTTAGGTTAGGTTAGGTTAGGTTAGGTTAGGTTAGGTTAGGTTAGGTTAGGTTAGGTTAGGTTAGGTTAGGTTAGGTTAGGTTAGGTTAGGTTAGGTTAGGTTAGGTTAGGTTAGGTTAGGTTAGGTTAGGTTAGGTTAGGTTAGGTTAGGTTAGGTTAGGTTAGGTTAGGTTAGGTTAGGTTAGGTTAGGTTAGGTTAGGTTAGGTTAGGTTAGGTTAGGTTAGGTTAGGTTAGGTTAGGTTAGGTTAGGTTAGGTTAGGTTAGGTTAGGTTAGGTTAGGTTAGGTTAGGTTAGGTTAGGTTAGGTTAGGTTAGGTTAGGTTAGGTTAGGTTAGGTTAGGTTAGGTTAGGTTAGGTTAGGTTAGGTTAGGTTAGGTTAGGTTAGGTTAGGTTAGGTTAGGTTAGGTTAGGTTAGGTTAGGTTAGGTTAGGTTAGGTTAGGTTAGGTTAGGTTAGGTTAGGTTAGGTTAGGTTAGGTTAGGTTAGGTTAGGTTAGGTTAGGTTAGGTTAGGTTAGGTTAGGTTAGGTTAGGTTAGGTTAGGTTAGGTTAGGTTAGGTTAGGTTAGGTTAGGTTAGGTTAGGTTAGGTTAGGTTAGGTTAGGTTAGGTTAGGTTAGGTTAGGTTAGGTTAGGTTAGGTTAGGTTAGGTTAGGTTAGGTTAGGTTAGGTTAGGTTAGGTTAGGTTAGGTTAGGTTAGGTTAGGTTAGGTTAGGTTAGGTTAGGTTAGGTTAGGTTAGGTTAGGTTAGGTTAGGTTAGGTTAGGTTAGGTTAGGTTAGGTTAGGTTAGGTTAGGTTAGGTTAGGTTAGGTTAGGTTAGGTTAGGTTAGGTTAGGTTAGGTTAGGTTAGGTTAGGTTAGGTTAGGTTAGGTTAGGTTAGGTTAGGTTAGGTTAGGTTAGGTTAGGTTAGGTTAGGTTAGGTTAGGTTAGGTTAGGTTAGGTTAGGTTAGGTTAGGTTAGGTTAGGTTAGGTTAGGTTAGGTTAGGTTAGGTTAGGTTAGGTTAGGTTAGGTTAGGTTAGGTTAGGTTAGGTTAGGTTAGGTTAGGTTAGGTTAGGTTAGGTTAGGTTAGGTTAGGTTAGGTTAGGTTAGGTTAGGTTAGGTTAGGTTAGGTTAGGTTAGGTTAGGTTAGGTTAGGTTAGGTTAGGTTAGGTTAGGTTAGGTTAGGTTAGGTTAGGTTAGGTTAGGTTAGGTTAGGTTAGGTTAGGTTAGGTTAGGTTAGGTTAGGTTAGGTTAGGTTAGGTTAGGTTAGGTTAGGTTA